>BMAO01001558.1:0-32685 GCA_019973975.1 Trichonephila clavata | reverse complement strand
TTTCATTTTGCAACATAAACTAAAATCAAATTAATCAAATCATCAGCCCTATTATTCTAAGCAAAGAATCTTTTGTAGGTCTATAAAGCTGCTGATGCAACCATGACATAACCATATTGATTCTAAATCCTTTGAGTATCCGAAGTGTCGAGACAAAATCCATGAAAATAAGAAAACCTTCTGTTGGTCCGAAGAGCCCGGATAACCAGAGGATAAAAGTTTGACTGAAACACCCTTTCTGCCTCGAAATCTTATGCCTCGGTGAGATGACGTGGACGACACTCAACCTGACATATTCCTCATATTCATTATACACAAAACCATGGATGTATTCAATATTAAGCAATATGTACTTAAAATTATAAAACTATTAGATGCTCAATATTATGTAAAAAACTCTCATTCTCGAAAAGGCAGAAATTAGTGAGTGGCAAAAGTGTTGCCCCAATCATTTAAGGCCTTTGCTCCCAGCCTTAAATGTTATAGTTTTTATTATTTATCATAGCTATATAGTATTCAATATTGTTATAGAAGTTTGTGGTTTTATCTTTCACCCAATTTTTGAAAATGTTATTATATATCCTAATAAAATTTTAAAAAAGTGAAGCACATATATACCCACATCTTTTTCTTTCTCTGTATATAATCTCTCTAATAATTGCAATTCTAATTAAGAGTACAAAGTACCCTAAAAATTTGAATAATACAATTTTTTTTCTTTCATTTTCTCTTGGCCCATATCTTTAGGAAGCTCGCCACCAAAAAAATTTCAGATCCACTATAATAAATTAACTCTTAAGATATTTGAAGTTTTCTGAGCTTATGTTTTGGTTTCGGTTTCATTTTAAGGCATTTTGTCTCAATTAAATTGAATTAGTTAAAAATACTTTTGAGAACAATCCACTCTTTTGGTGTGAAATGTGATTATTAATTTCAATTTTCATTACTAAAATCATTTCTGCTTGATTATGTTTTGTGTTTTGTGATTTCTCATGGTTACTTAATCAAAATTGATTTCAAGGCCAATTTTTGTTTTAAAAAATAATTCATATAACTTAGAAGCTTTTTCATTAATTTTCCCTGTTGAGAAAATGCCATGGCCAAAACTTTCTCATGTTGCTATGAGAAACATAATTTGGAAGAGATGAAATATTACTAAAAATGAGATATATCTAAAAACCAGCCCTTCACTGATACTGCAATAAGACTTCAGAGAATACAAGTATTCTGACAATAAGTATTACAAATAAAACTAAATATTTCCATGATGTTCCAAACTACATTATGGTAAACATATAGTAATACTATATTACCGAATTTGAATCTTGTAGGGTGACTTTAAAATTCTTGCTAAGCTCCCCCCATTTAAAACTAAAAAAAATTAAATTTTATGTACAAACCAAGTGATTTTTAGCTCAAGTATACGTCATTATTATCATTATTATATAGCATATAAATGATTTGTGTTTCAAAACTTTCGTGAAAATATTTTGATAAGATTAGGCTGAACAACATGTCATCGTAACAAACACTATCAATATTATGCAAAAAAATATATTTTGAATTAAAAAAATGCTCTTTCTGTCTTAATTTTAATTGAAGTAGTGTTTTGATATAGAAAAAAGTTGAAAAATAAGATATTAAAAAAACTTAGAGCTTTATAGGCATTAAAGGTTTTTGTTTAATGCCTTTACAAACTTTAAATGCGGTTTTTTTTTCGGACTTTTAATTTTGAAGATGCAGGTGTTTCTAATCCCTAACGCTTTTTCCTATTCAAGATGGAAATTTTTTGTAGATACTGCAAACGTATGTTTCATATAAATTAGTATGGATTTAGGTCTGGGGTCTCTAGTTATTTTTTAAAAAAATGATAAAGAGTTGATATTTAAAAAATTTAGTGATTTTTCTTGGTTTAGCTAGAAAAATAATTATTAAAAATCAACAAGGGAACAAATTTTCAAATCCATTCTAACTTTTGTTTGTAATAATCTAAAAAACATGAAATGACTAAAAAGTTTTAAAAATTGAGCATTTTATAAGATTTTGAAAAAGCTTCAAAAATTCTTAATTTATTAAAAAGTAAAATAATGGCTCTGGTCAAACTGACTTTTTGCTTTCAGAATCAACTTAATAATGCAATATGAATTTAAAATATGAATTATTTTTACTGTTAATGTCTCTAAAACAATTTGTTGAAAAAGTGTACTCTGTAGCCTAAAAGCAATATCTGTTATACAAATTTTTGCATTGTATTAAAAAATTCTGTGTTTAAATATCATTTAAAGCAATTTCAGTTCTTTAAATTTTAAGAATATTTTCATTTCACATACCTAATAAACTAAAATATTATATTTTAATTATTATTCGTATTAAAATTTTGATAAGAATTTATATACTTACACTCTTAACAAAACAATAACTGAAGTGTTTTTTTTTTTAAAAAAGTTTAGCACAAAAAAAACGGAAGTTTTTATATCTTAAATATTTCTTTGCATTTCATGGAAGGTTTCAGTCATAATTTCCCTTTACTTTACTTTAAAAAACTAATTTCGAAATTTGTTTGTAGAAAACACTTTAGAAGATTATTAGGCAGTCGTAAAGTTGTACAGTGAAGGAATCATCCTTACTTCACTAAGAAGGCTGTTTTTATGGTTGACGAAAAATATTAAGGAATCATTAAATAAAGGACTAAAATTTGTAAGGGTTGGGAGTAGATTAAATAATAGTAGCACAATGCCTAAATCTAATTAAATTCTTCATTTAATTCTACTAAAAAGTCTGAAAAAAGTTTGTGAGAGTGTGTTCTTATCTGAGTCTCCTTTTTATCTGCTTTCACCAGTATAATGAACTTATTTTTTCCAAAACTTATTTCAAGGAAAATAATTCTTAAAGTTCTTAATGGATTCTATTAAAATTAATACAAAACATATAGCTTTTTTTATTAATAGATTAATGTAGAACTTTTATTTATAGCCAAGATTCGAAATTTTTAAATTAAAAGAATTTAATTTAAGGCGATTACGAAGTACCCATTTTTTATTACAGTTCTTCACAATTCCTTTTGTCGTGTTCTTTGGAAATTTTGATATAGTACAGTGATTCCGTTCGTATTTTTTTTTAAAAAATCTGTACTTCTCCCCTCCTTTTCATGTACCATTCAAATTCTTTATATAACATTAAACGTAAAGAAGATAATAAAAATACAGAAGGGATTCTAAGCATTTTCTTTAGAGTTCGAATAACTTTTTTTCAGTACTGAAAAAACTTGATGTTAAATCCAATTAAATATTTCAATTAATTATATTGCCGCCCATCCGGTATAGTGGTCAGTGAAGCTGACTGCGGTGCTGTAGGGACTGGGTTCGAATCCCGGAGAAGGCATGGATGTTGTGTTGTAATCATTTCTTCTGTCTGTGTTGTATGCCCCGTGTTATACATTGCGTGGTGCACGGGGTTTATAAATGTTAAAAAAATAATTATATTACTGAAGAACATTCAAGCTCAGTACACTGTGTGTGCTGAGTATTTTTATCCAGTTAAAAGTCCTCCCCTCCCCAATGGGATGCCTATTAGCAACAAAGTCTTTGCAGACATGGCAAATCCCCAAATATGAGAGCCATTTCATGGTGGCACCATCTAGTGGAAGCTCTCACTACCAAATTTTGACGTTTGAATTAATTTTAATGCAAGCTACATCGGATGATAATATTACCAAGAGTACTACAACAAATATAAATAATATTAAAAGTATAAAAAATCCAGTTATAAGTAAAGAAACAAATTTTAATCGATGCTCTGCCACATTACAGAGCACTACTAATATATGTTACAAAATCATGATTGATTGTAACTACAAAACAACACGAAGGCTATTGGACCTCGTGATTTTAAACTACGGTGAGGTAACAAGGACGAAATCTGAGCTTGCTTTCTTCTCTTAAAAAACATCTAAAGCACGCCAAAGCGAGAACTTTCAGCCTCTACAATTTTAAACTGCTTCGGCTCCTCTCAAGGGGTACCAGGATTTGAGAATCCAAGACTTTATAGAAATAACGCTGTTTGGAACCATGACCATTTGTCTACCGTGCACCACAAGTTTATGGAATGTTATCTATTGAATACATGAACAGTTTATAAATTTTTTTCACTTATCCATTGTCAGATGAGCATTTCTTCTTCCGTAATACATGTATAATTAATATATAAATGCATTAAGTCAAATTATGAAAAAAATAAGTTACTTAAACTGAAAACTTTTAATGTTATAAAAAAATGCATATATTATTTTAAACATTTCTTTCTTGGAGCATTGGTTTCGTTATATAAATAATTATTACGATCTTAAACAATCAAAATATATTCAGAGTACTCAATCATAAGTAATTTAATGCATAAGAAATTTTTATTAAGATTTTATTTGCAGAAACACCTGAATAACAAGTAACATAAACAAATCTGTTTAGTCAATTCCTACTTAGGTCAACAAAAAGAAAAATTTTATTTTACTTTTTTTATTTATTATTACAATTAATATAAAAATGCACATACACGTATGACAGCATCGCAATATTAAGTGGCAAAATAGAAAGCGATTTCCCTTGCTATTTTCCCTTTTCCTTTCTATATATGGTGTTGGATAATAATATATTTTTGTTTGTTACTATTTATTCATAAAAAAATTTAATTATTCCAATAAAATTGTATAGTAAAAAAATAACTTTCTCTGAAATTAGTCCACCACAGGTGGGATTTGAACCCACGACCTTTGTATAAGAAGTCCATTGCTCTAAGGGACACAACGAATGAGTTTCCTTTCTATGTATGCTGTCGGTATGTCAAGTATCATCAGCTGTAAGTTTAAATAATGTATTTGAACTTCAATGAATGAATAAAAAGTATCTTATTAACGATTGAAAATTTGAACAAGATATATATAGAGAGAGTGTGAACTAACAGTAGGAATTGAAAAAGGATGCTGTTGCTTGTATTGTACATTAATTGCAATGTAAGTGAAAAATTCAATTTTTTTTTTATTATTTATTGCATGCTTTTCTAAGAAAAGGTAATCTTAAGATCTAACTATTAGCCATTTGGAAATAAAGAGTGGTTATTTTAACGGTAAAAATTTAAACTTTTTTAAACTGGAAAATTTTAATTTAATTTTCCAAAATCTTAACTTAAATGTTTTCACTTGTTTTAAAACTGCGAAGATAAGGACAACTTTGTGTAGCTAAGTTTTCATTTTTCGGGTCACACACACATTTATAGTAATTTAAAACCATTCGAGTCTCACCTATTAATAAGGCCTCTCTCTCAGTTCTAAGAAATATAATAATTTAAGATGAGATGTGGTTTCCATTTAAAAAATGTAATGCAATAGACGAGTTTTACAAGCATCTTGATACCGGCCTTCTACTTTTCAAATTATTAGGCATAAATATCTTTTGAAGTATCATCACGGTGTTTGACCAAGAAAGAAAATCGGATCATATCAAAATATTTTAAATCAGTTCCTACTTTCTTTTTTGCATGACATAACTGAAATCACTAAAAAGGAACGCCATAGAATTAATATTAGATTGATTTATGACTACTCTGAAGTTCATGTATTAAGACACTAGTATCATACCACCGAGAAAATCATAAATCAAGCCTGGTCTCACTCAAATGAGTCGCCCATGCCGAATACCGCTTTTGATTTTATAAGTCTTAGGCTCAATGAATGCGATCCTAGGAAAGAAACAACCACATTGCTCAGGCCTGAGCGGATTTATGGAAACGGAACAACTACAAAGGATCTAAGCATCCTGTGAAGCGTAGTTTATAGCTTTCAAATTAGAAGACAAGTAGTCATTCTGTCATTGGGAGTGGTGGTTTTAAATCAAAGCTATAAGCCCTTTCAAAAACAAATAAATGTTTCAAATCAAAAAAATAGTTTGCCGCATTCTTTCATAAGAGCCGCTCCCTTCCATCTATTGCTTTTCTCATATAAAAGTGATAATCTACTCCAGTATCTTCACTTCTTCACCGGTCTTCAGTACCTTCAGTAATACAACCATTGGATATCTTAAGATAAGCTTATAATGTCTCCTGTCTTCCTATTCTCGGCTTTTTTTCTTTGGGCAGTATTTATGTATGCCAGTGCTTCAACTAACAACTTATCGGTAAATAAAACAGAACCGAAACCACGTGCAGGCCGTTGGTATCAAGACAATCAATATGGATCCAAGGTTGATGCAGGTGATTACGCCTCACCAGGTAAACCCTACTATTCCGCAGACAGCAGCCCAGAAGAAGCAGACAGGAATGACAAATCAAAATACAACGTACCAACCTCTTTTGCTGATTTCATCCCGGACCAGAAATACAGTTCTTCCAAAATCCCAAGTAAAAGCAGACCCCCTCAATTTGGAGATTGGAAAGGCTACGCTGGTGATATGGACTACGCCGCCCCTTGGGCATTCCCAACGGACATGATTGCAGTAATGAATGCTATGAAAGAAGGTGAAAAAGATACCGGACTTCTAGCAAAACTAAAAGCTGAGCCCATTGCCGTGTTTCTGGGATTGGTTCTACCTTTAACGCTAATTTTCGCCGCTGTTTGGCCTTCCCTTTTGAATTTCTTTATGAATGGAAGTATGGGTCCACAAACTATCACAACAACGGCTTCAGGAGACAACGGTGGGAATGGAGACAATGGCTCCACCCGAAAAGGTGACAACCCCTCATACGTTGCTAACATCTTGGGAGCAATTGAAAACTTCAGTCAGAAAATGCTGATAGATAAAGATGACAAGAAAGAAAAAAAGAAGCATTAGAACTTGGTAAATAAAAGGACTGTTTCTCGACAACTGCTCAGGTAAAAAAATAGAACTATTAATCAATGAAATTCGAATTATTTATTGGGAAAAAATCATCAAAGCAAAACTAATATTCTCTGACCAAGAAAAATCAAGTTGTTCAGCAAGAATAAAAACGCTATCTCATATTAATAAAATAGAAGACCCGAGGACTGTTTTGGAACTTTTTACGTCCCATTCCTGTAAAAAGGTAAACATAATTCAAGCTTATCTCTAAGAATTGTAACTGAATGTAATTTTAATCATTCCTCTGACGATGTGATTGTATTACTGAACAGACATGTAATTAAAATTGTTTTACATGTGACTAACATTAAATGCAATTTTGAAAAAAAAAATTTTTTTGTTTTGAACATTTGCGTTAAATTTAGTAGTCTAAATGAAAGATTTTTCTTGAAATACTTTTAACTTAATTTAGTTCAAAGTTATTTATTTTTTTAAAAAAAACAGTATGTAGATTATTTATATCAAACGCGCGAATGATGCAGGATTATAGGGATCAATGAAATTGAAGTGAAATAATGAAATGAATTGCATACAAACGAAAATATGATTATTCATCTTAGGGAAATAAATCAACGAAAGAGAAAGAATATTATAATTTTATGTAAAACCAATTAAAAAAAACTCAAACATTTCTTAAATTATAATCGTTTGGATATATTTTTCGTAACTTATATAAATCAGAATTACAATAATTTTGACAATAATTAAGTTTTTGACTAAATAACAATGAACCATTAATAAAAGACGTAGAAAATATCGATATAAGCACTAAATTTTAATCAGCTTTATGTACATTTTCACAGTCAAGCATACTTTACTCACTGGAAGAAATGTTTTTAATCGCAATTTTTAAATTCATTCCCATTTCATTGATATTAATTTTAATACAAACATCTTCATAATTTTAAAGCGGTTATGCAAAGAGATACACTTTATTTTGATTCATTTGTATTTTAATATTATTAATTAAACAGAAAAATAATATTTCAGGATTTTGTTTGATGATTATTCGATTTCAAAGGAAATTACAATTTTAATTTTAATCATCATGAATAATTTAAAGTAATGTTATTTGACATTGTTGTATCTTCAATATTATCTCGTTTAATGTAAATTTTATCTTGTTGAAATAGACAAATTATTAATTATTTATTTGTTTAGCACAAAGATCTTAAGAGGTTAATACTGAAATGTTAGGATTTTCCTAAATGTACAATAAAAATAATGAAATGGTTTTTTTTATCACTGAAAATAAATTTTTATTAATCAGTGCATTATTGCAAATGATGCAATGTAATTTACAATAATGTGAAAAATTATTTTTTACTTGAAAATAATTTTATTCGATAAAGAAACGGAAAGGAAAGTTTCCTTTTCCCTGACAATGCAATAATTTAAAGGAGATATCTCAATTTTTTTCATTACACATAATAAAATCAATACCAGAAATAGTTTAATTTGTTTTAGACTAACAAATAGCAATGAAACAACTGCTGAGATAGTTAATTCTATAACCATATATTAATATGCCTTTAAAATCAAATGCAAAATATATTTCTTGCACAATTGCTTAAAAAATAACAAGTGTAATCCGTTTCCGTTATAAATATCGATATAAACATATTGAAGCACGCATATAAAATAATCAATGCATGAATACCTGTATATGAAACTTATATATATAATATATAAAAGTCGGTTATCATTATAAACAAACATAATTATATCATTTTGAAGGTTAATTAAAAACGTTAAAGGTGATTAAAAAGAAATTAACTTATAATGTTCCAAAGTTCATAATTTGCTTAAAATGAAAAAAAAATAGTTTAAACTGTTTCAAAATTTCATTTTTAAAGTAAACTTGTTATGTCGTCCAAATTTGAAGTCAGAAACTGATTTAATAATTTTTTTTAGTAGTAGTTCCAATTTTTCCAATAAAAGCTAAAAAAAATTGTTTTGATTATTTAACTCCATTTTTTACTTATTTCTCATACAAGTATATTTTTTTACTATTTTATAAATAAAATATGTATTTTTTTCATTTTTTGAATTTTGAGTAAAAAATAATCAGACCATGTTTAGAGTACTTAAAATTAAATTTTTTTAAAATAATGAACAATAAATTTTTTAAATTTTAAAAAACATTGATTTTTATAAGGAAGAATTTATATCAAAAATATTTATGATAAGCTATTTTTCAAACCTACATGAGTATGTACCTGTTTTAACGCTTTTAAATACAGTGTATATATATAATTTATAATCTTATTATTCATTATTATATTAGATAAATTTTTTAAAGTTAATATTTCATACGTAACTGCTTAAATAAGTTATGATTTTCGCTAGTTATTATATATTATGTTTAAGCATGATGGTTTTAAATAAAAAATTTTAATCTACTTTACACAAATTTAAATCTCAAATACGCATTAAAATGATATTTCTGAACATTCGTTATCTCTATTATAAACGCATAACATTATATATTTAAAAATTGATTAATTAATCGCACGTATCTGCATTTGTTTCAAAGTGATAAATATTCCGATTTTCAAAGGAATAACTGTTCAAGAGATGAGAATAGACGCGGAATGTATTTATATTTGAAATGAAAAATTCACCAAATATTTATTTAATACAAACTGGCTTATTCTGAAACTCTCTATTAAATCAAAAATTTTACGTTGAGTTATTGTATTAAAAATTGTTATTCACGTGGATTCTAAAACGTGATATGTACAAAAAAAGTAATACACGAACTGGACATTACTGTTTACATTCTGTAAATTTTTAATTTTTTAGATTTTAAATTTCTAAGTGTAATCGTTTAAAAACATGAATGAAGCGAATATTATTTAAAATCATGATAGTAATATTTTCAGCAAATACAGCTTTTGATATTCCTCATAGTCAGAGGGAAAATCTAATTTATAATCGAATACATCTCCCTAAGAGCAATTTTTTCTGATAAAAAAATGGAACATAAAACTAAATAACCAATTTCTAAACGAGACAACACAAAAAGGCTTAACTAAGAGTTGTTTTACATCGCGGTTATTTTTCATTTTTCTAGTATATATACTGATCTTGATACGTAAGCTTACTTTCTATGTGGAGTTACTTAGTTTTAAAATTCTCTAAGAAGGATTTTCGTGTTTCAAAATCATAAATTAAGCTAAAGAGCAATATAAAGCAATATTTTTTCGAATAATCAACGAAACATATTAGTTGATAATACTTTCTTTCCCTTGAAATAAAAAGTCTTAGTTAGGTGAAGAAATAAAAAAAGAACAAGTAGAGCAAACATTTTGTACATGCGGAATAATTAAGAAATTTTTTTTAAAAAAATAATAGTTCCTTAAATTATTTTAGAATAACCATGCTAACTTGAAAGACAATAAAATTTAATTGATAAAAACGTTAATTTACTGTTCCTCATTAAAATAATGAACTATTTCTAAATTATTACTAGGATTCGAGTTTAATTGTTCTGGTTAGATGAGATAAAAAAACTAGCAAAAAAAAAATGAAAGTAAAGAAAATTAGTTTTTTTAATAGCTCTTATGCAAATTAATTGCTTTTTCTATCTAAAACGATACAAAAAGTAACAGAAAAAAAGTTTATATAATTTTGTAACAATTTTACATTTTAGTTTCTTACCAACATTAAAAGAGTCAACTTTTTCTTACTTTTGCTACGAATTTTTAAATTATGATACATTGAAGAAAGATTATTTTTTTTTCTCTTGGTTCTCATTGCTTAGAATTTATACATTATCTATATCATCAGTAGACATTTTTTTATTATACAATAAATGAACATGCACTCGAATATTATTTTAGACATATACGCAATTTCAGCTTAAAGTTTTCATTATCCTTTAGCTAATATAGAGCACAGTTGAAAAACATTAGACACCGAGGTCATATACACTTTTGTCCTAATCACTTAAAAACACACAGATTTAAAAATAGAAAAACGAGTAAGGAATATGGACCTCATAGAAAAATCAGACAGAAACGTGGATTCTAAAAATAATTTGATTCACAAATGCCTATTACATGATTCACCAGTCCTCAAATTTAACGCCATAACGAGGTTTTAAAGTCTAATTCACACAGTCAGTTTTCTTTTACGAACGAGCCAAAAGGAGTCTAATTTAAGCTAAAGAAAAGGCTACATATTTTTTTATCATGAGTTACAATTCCTTTTTCGTAGAACGATTTTTCTTTGTTCTCAAAATAGGCCTACTTCGGCGATCACTTCATCATTTGAGCCAAACCTGTTTCCCTGTAGCATTCTTTTGAGGTATGAATGAAAACAGCCAGTGGTCACTGGGGGCTAGATTAGAACTGTACGGTGGGTGGGAAAGTAATTTGAAGCGCAATTCGTTCAATTCGACCATCGTTTTCATGGACTTGTGGCACGGAGCATTGTCTTGTGAAACAAAACTTTTTTCTTTTGCATTGGAGGGCGTTTTTTCTTTATTTTTTTATTCAGTTGGTCCAATAATGACGTGTAATATTCAATATTATCTGTTTTGCCTTTCTCAAGGGAGTCAATAAATAAAATTCCATGTGCATCCCAAAATACGGACACCACAACCTTATCAGCTGACGCTTGAGTATTTGGTCGCTTTAGACTATTTTCACCGGTTGCTGTCCACTCAGCTGACGATTTCTTTTATTCAGGCGTGAAGTAATGGATCCGTGTTTCATCCATTATCTCATATCTTCGTAAAAATTCCTGTTTATTACGCTTAAACAGCCCCAAACAACGAACTGAATTGTTGATGCGTTGTTGTTTTTGATCAACAGTGAGCAAACGTGGCACCCACTTTGAACACAGCTTTCTCATTGACAAATGATCATGCAAAATAGTGAATGCACAGTCTTCTGATACCTTTAAATCATCTGCTATCTCATGCATCTTCATTTTACGAACGGTTAAGACGATTGTATGGACTGTTTTGTTGTTTTCTGGAAAAACTGAAAAATTTGGGTGACTTGAATGTTCAGCGTCGTTTGTGTCTGTTTGACCACGTTTACGGCCTGTATACCACTTCTTAACTGTTGTTGGAGATGAAACAGAGTCCGAATAACTCTGATAAAGTCATTTTTTTTGTTTGAAAAGTTTTTTTCCCTATCAAAAAGCAATGTTTAATTAACACACGAAATTCTTTTTTATCCATGGTTTCTAAGCCAAAAAAGAGTTGCTTCACTAAAACCACTGTTACTTTTCAACTAAACAAGATATTATCACGAAATTTTGACACGCGCCGTCTGAAAGTTAGTATTACTAGGTTAGAGTTAAGAAAGCTAGAGGTAGCGCCATGTATATGTTAAGCCCGAGATTTATTGACTGATGTGTTACAGATTTATATAAAACTTTAACGTAGTAAATAATATTTAATTTTGATATAAAAATCCATTATTAATCCTTCAGAAACTTTACGATAATATTTTGTACTTTAAAATATATATATAATTTCTTTCATAAAACAAACTAAATATAGCAACAATAATTACACATCCCCCTCAGTAAGAATGTGTTCCATGAAGGCACAAGAAAATTGCACACCTCAAAAATATTATACGTTAACATATGATATTTGAAATATGGAGCTTATTTTTCAATTTTCAGAGAGGAGGATAATTTGACCTTTCTACAAACACCCTTTAATACGCCTACACTCTCGACTGCATTTACAGTTATTTCCCAGTCATAATCCAGTCGACATTCTAGGAACGACAATTATTTCCCACACAAAGTTTTGTGTAAACACTAGTTTATATCTCTGTACATGTTATGAGCTTTTCCATCAAACGGAGAGAATACCAAATGCATAGGCCACGGGATGCAGTTGAGATATTTGGTTGGATTAATGAAAATTAGTACTGCAAGAACGCAGCCTGTAATTGCAAACCTTTACAATTATCCATTATAATATATGCCTTTTCAAATATATGTAAAATTCGGAAAGGGGACAGAAATATTAAAGTTTACATCAAAAAATTTCTTTATATATTTTTTTTTGTGAAATACTTAAAAAATGTTTTGTAAAAATTTCTTGATATCAATTTTATGAAATTCAAATTTCAGTGTAATTTTCACGTGTTTCATTTCAAATGAAAAGAGGTAATGAAATAAAAATATTAAGCAATGAATGCAACTTAAGTCTTATATAACAAATATCTTGTTTTGAATCGGATTTCCTTTGATTTGAAATTGAATTTTTCAAAAATAATTAATAAAATATGAAATTATTAAATTCAAAGTCCCACACTTTCTTATCTAATAATATCTAAATATAGATTTTATCAAGCGTGAATTTATTTCACCAAAAGCTAAGAGCCCATGTATTAAAAATAGCAAAAAAAAGTTTTAATTTCAAGTATTATTTTAATGTGAAATTTAATAATATTACAATTTTTTATTGAATTAAAAATACAAAAGGTATAAATAATTTCCTGATTGGGTTAAGTATTATACGGTTATACTAACCACAACTGTACCACAAAAAATGCATCTACATTTTGAAACCTGTCGAAATCTATAATAGATACATCGTCAACACTTCAATAAAAAAAATTTTCAAATCTTTAAGCTCTGTAAGAAAAGACAAATAAAAAGTTATTTGTCTATTTATTATTATCTATTTTTAGAGACAAATAACACATTATCTTTAAAATGCATTCTTCTTTAGATGGAAACTCACAAAACTAAAATTAAAAAACTTAAATTTATGCTTATTTTAAAAGTAATACTTTCTTTTCTATTTAAACTTTCTTTATAACTGTGTGAGTATAAAAATTTTTCCTTTAAACTTCTAACTTTAAGAAACTTCCAAAAACGTTTAACGAATGTTATTGTTAGTTTTTTTTTATAATGCAGTCGACTCTCACTAATTCGAACTTTCGATAATACGAACCTCTCGCTAATTCGAAGTATATGCTCAGCCCCTAGAAATCGAATTTCGGTGGATATTTCGAACTAAAACAATACGTTTTGATACACTCAATATTTCGAAGTAAATTCTGTGGCTGGCCAGACTACAACACGCGATAATTCGAAGTTATCTTATTAAACTCTCCAAAATTCGAACACTTACTATCTAGAGTCCTATAGAAAACAGGCTGGAGCTTACATGTTTTGTGTTGTATTGTCTTCCCTGAAACGTAGCCTCTTTGATGACCATCTGTCTGCTACCCCTTCTCTGTGTTTCTCGGTTCCTCAGGTGAAAAGACATATTTATTGCTTTCCTTCTTCTAATGGACAGTTATGGCCGTCCCTGTTGTCAGCCATTCATATCTTCCGCTTAACACGTGGCTTGCTACTCATGTTTTTAGGGGATGGCTCAATATTGTGAAGAAGAGATGTGTAGGATTGCGTTTTTTGCGTCAGACTGACATAACTATTTATGGCTTATCTGTGTAACTTACAGCATGTGGCATCAAATGTGGCATTGGCCATACTGGACCCTGCCTTGAAGAACCAATAGTGGTGAGGACAGTGTCCGAGGGAACCGGGGGCGAAACGATTTCATTTCCAATGAGGAATAGAAGAGATTTGGTGGGCGTGAAAGAGAATTACTACATAAATGTATTCTTTTAATACATGATTCTTAAATTCCGTATACCGTTTATACTGTATAATATGTACTATTTAAAAATATTTAAAGTTATTTTATACATATGTACAATTGTTGTTTTATTACATAGTTTAAAATTTAAATGTGTTAGAAAAAGAAAAAAAAAACAGGAGTTTTTTCTTAACCTTTTGATAATTTGAATTCTCGATAATTCGAAGTTTTTCATTGGTCTCTTCAACTTCGAATTATCAAGAGTCGACTGTACTTTAAAGCGCGTTTTACTCGAAATGTATTTTTTTGAAAACGCTCAAACGGGGACAGTTTTGATTGCTCAAAAAGTTTTAAAAATAATTAACTGAAATTTTTTGTGTATAATCTGTATAATAGTAGAAGTGTTTTAGCCTTCAGATTTATCTATCACTGTTTTATTACAAAATTTACAGTCCCTTATGTTAATATAATCACTGTTATCTTAAGCAATTTCATTTAGTAACTGAGATAAAGTGCTCTAGTTTTTGTAAAAATTAAAATATCTCTTATCCTGAAGGTCATTTTAAAAATGAATAAAATAGCAACGCATCAGAGTTGAAAAATTGAAAATTTGTTCATAAGCGTTTGGTACAGAATGGGCCTTGTTTATGTTATTTTTTGTAAATTTTTACCCATTTTTTCCCATTTTAGTAATAATAATTTTTTATCTGCTTAATTTTAGCATATTTTTTCTTAAAATGTACTAAACAAATGTAAAAATCACAGGAAAATCCCCTTATTTCCATTTTTTATAGAAAAAAGTTGTCGCAAGTAGTCGGATACCTTAAGTACACGGGATTTTAGAAGACAGTTTTAAACATGCATACGATATGCCTTCATTAATGATGCACATTACTGCAGGAATTTGTTCCGATTATTAAAAGGTTTATACAGTGTGCCCACTGAAGCTCTATTCGTCCGATAGTAACCGATCCTAAAACCGATAGCTCATACCTTATACTTGGTGTCTAGCGTGTGTATGTGCTTCAGCAGACTTCCACAACTTATGGGACGCGGTACAACTCACAGTGACACTTTACACTACTCTACAAATTTGTTAATTTTTGAGTGGATGGAGGCTGTTAATTTTGAAATGGAGCTTATTGGACTTACATCTTCAGAATCGCAGGAAAGCAACATTTATGGAATTACAAAAAAATCCGAAAGATAAAACTTCAGCTGTTTTACATTATTAAATGTCATTGCTGGAGAAATTGAAGAAAATTGCATGTAATCTGCTTCCCTCTGTTGTCTCTACATATCTATGAATGTTTTTTCTTACATCAAAAATATTTTGAATCCACAAGGAAGTTATTTAACAGCTGAATATTCGGAATCGTATCAAGTTGAAAATCCCAAATTATGCCCCTATATTGCAATATGAAACACAGCGGACAAGATTTGCATTAAAATATTTATATTTTTTTTCTGTTTAACTACATTGAGAGGAATGCCTATATTTTAGGCTGTTAATTTTTATTTTAATAAATATTCTTTTAAAAGATTCATATGAATACAATTATCATTTTTTTTATGTTGAAGGAATAACTATATTTTATGTTGCGTATTTTTATGTTAATACATATCTTTAGCTCATGTGGAATTAAAATATTTAATAAAACTTTATATCTGCATTCATGACCTCTATTTCTTAACTCTGCATTATCGTGGGAATTGAATTGTTTCAAATATTTCTACAGGGTGGCATTTCGAAACATATTGGAAGATCAGTTTGGCACTCCATGGCTATTAGAT
Source organism: Trichonephila clavata (assembly GCA_019973975.1). NCBI lineage: Eukaryota > Metazoa > Arthropoda > Arachnida > Araneae > Nephilidae > Trichonephila > Trichonephila clavata. The sequence continues at coordinate 16,440 of BMAO01001558.1, read as the reverse complement.
TTCCAAACTGTGTTACAGGAGAAAATCAGACATCAAAACCTGGCAACACAAAAACAGCAGTCCTCGATTTAGTTCTAAAAACAATTTGTTATATTAAATCCAGAATGAAAATATAATTCTAAATCTGTAATTATTGTGGTGAAGTCTTCAACTAGAACCAGTATGTTAGAAGTACTATCTAAATATAGTTAACGTCAAGTAGAAACTTAAATTACTTAGAAATATTACTCTTTTACACTTTTAAAAATAATGGATGTGTTTGTCATGTTCTCCACAATGCGTTTCTCTTATTTTCGCTGAAAATGAACCAGAATAATTTTTCAAAAAGAAATCCCATTAAAGTTTCTTATATCTATAAATAACTTTTGCATTTTTAAAGGACCTGGGACAAAATAAAGCATTAATTAAATTGACTGAAGCTTCTCAATAAGATTTTTGAAATAATTAAAATAATAACTACCATAAAAATTTGTAATTTTATAAGTACAGTGAAAATCGTTTAACACGAAATTGAAGGGATTGAAATACTTTTTCGTGCTAAATAATTTTGTGTGAAAGGATATTGCGGGAAAAAACATAAATTTTGCAAAATTAAGTTTATTAGAGTACATTTTATTTATATAGATATGTATTTGCATGTATCTAACAAAAATCAATGAAGCAAAAACATTTACATTGAACTTAAATGCAAAATTTGCATTACCAAAATCTTTACAGATTTCTCTTTTCGTCATCTGTTTCTGATCAACAACCTTACGAAACTACATCTTCACTTTAAGGAAAATAGCAGTTTACTTTCCTTATGAGGTCTTTGTCATTGTGCTCGTAAAAAATTCTTCTAAAATATGAAAAAAATGCGAACCAAACTCACTGATATTTATTCACACTACGATGTACTCGTCACTGAATTCCAAGGCCAACTGATGAGAGATGAGATATTTTTGTGTGGTTGTGCTGGATAAGAACCTGCGACCTATGGATTCGTAAGCACGTAACATACCACTAGAAAAAAGTGATCACTCCAGTCCGGAGGCTGTTACCGGGTTATTTGAGATACTTTCACAGTACTCCCCCAACAGTGAGTCGGTGGATAGGCGAAGGAATGAGATATTTGTTGTTATGGTGAGCTTGTGAGTTGTTACTGTTGCGTCAAGAGAGTTTGACGACTTTTTGCTACGTCAAATGAATCTGATGACTTTACTGCGTCTAGTGAGTCTGACGATTTTGCTGCATCAAGTAAATCTGACGATTTTGCTGCGTCAATTGAAACTGACGACTTTTGTTTGCTGCGCCAAGTGAGTCTTACGACTTTGTTTGCTGCGTCAAGTGAGTCTTACGACTTTTGGTTGCTGCGTCAAGTGAGTCTTACGACTTTTGCTTCCTGCGTTGAGTGGGTCTGGCGAATTTGCTTGCTCTTTTTGAGGGTAGTTGGCGGCGTCATGAAACATCAGAAGGTTTGCGTTTTTTCTTTCCAGCCATGGCCACCAATGTGCTGGATAGAACCCACGATTTGTGGATTCGTAAACACGTAACATACCACTAGACAAAAATGACCACTCCTGTCCAGAGGCTGTTACTGGCTTATTTGAGATACCGCCCCACAGTGTTTGTAGGGGTGGAGGGTGAAAGTAGATTGGATAAATAAAATTGGCTCGTGTGACAGGCTATTCCTAGGGTATTTCAAAGCCAAGTTAGCCTCCTTTCTACGAAACATGTGAAACCACCTTCCTTTCATTTCACACCCCTCTTAAATAATGATTGAGCTGTTGGTATTTTCCGTATTCTATCATTCTCAAAAAAGAAATATTTTCGTCTTAAGCGATTTTCGTTTCGTGTTAAGAGAAACAAATGCATGAAAATGCATAGTAGTTTGTATTTCGTGTTAATCAATATTTCATCTTAAGGTATCCGATTGCTTGCGACAACTCTTTTTTTAAAAAAAGGGAGATGTGGGGATTTTTTTTGTGGTTTTTAGATTTGTCTAGTACATTTTAAGAAAAATATGCCACGATTAAGAAGAGAGAAAGAAATTATTATAACTAAAATGTGGGAAAAGATAGGTAAAAATTTACAAAAAATAACATAAACGTGGCCCATTCTGTAACAATAGTTTCTAAACAAATTTTCAATTTTTCAATTCTGATGTGTTGCTATGTTATTCATTTTTAAATGACATTCATGATAAGATATGTTTTAATTTTTACGAAAACTGGAGCACTTTATCTATTATGTAAAATTGCTTAAAAAACAGTGATTATATTCACATAAGAGACTGTAAATTTTGTAATAAAACAGTAATTGATAAATCTGAAGGTTAAAACCACTTCTACGATTATACAGAACATATACAAAAGGTTCCAGTTAATTATTTTAGTAATCACAGTCCCCCGTTTGTGAGCATTTTTAAATATATATGTATATCTATATATATTTCGGCTAAAACGCGATTTAGTCCGACATCTTGCTTAAAGTAATGACATCTGCTTTAACTGAAACACTTGTAGTGTTTTGTTCTATCGAACGGAAAATAATAAACTTGGTATTTTTATTAAGGTATCCGACTACTTGCAACAACCATTTTTTTTTTAAAAAATGGAGATATGGGGATTTTTTTTTGTTATTTTTAAATTTGTTTAGTGCATTTTAAGAAAAATATGCTAAAATTAAGAAGAGAAAAAGAAATTATTATTACTAAAATGGGAAAAATTTACAAAAAATAGCATAAACGAGGCTCATTCTGTACCAAAGGATTATGAACAAATTTTTTATTTTTTTCATTCTAATTCATTTTTGAAATGACCTTCAGCTTAAAAGATATTTTCTTTTTTACAAAAATTACAGCTTTTTATCTCAGTTATTATATGAAATTGCTTAAAAAACCAGTGATTATATTCACATAAGGGACTGTAAATTTTGTAATAAAACAGTGATTGATAAATCTGAAGATTAAAACAGTTTTACTATTATGCAAAACTTACAGAAAAAATTTCAGTTCATTACTTTCAAAACTTTTTGAGAAATCTCTGGCCCCGTTTGAGTATTTAAAAATATATATATTTCGAGTAAAAACGTTTTAAAGTATGACATCTTGCTTAAAGCAATGGCATCTGCTTTTACTAAAACACTTGTAGTTTTTGTTCTAATGAACGGAAAATGACAAATTTGGTGTTTTAAAAAGCTAATAAAATGGCGTATAAAATAAAATCATAAAAAAAGTTATCAATTTCTGCAAAATTCACAATTTTAGGGTAGTCCGATACCTTAAGCTAATAAGAGATTGCATATAAAATAAAATCATAAAAATATCTGTCAATTTTTGGCAAAATTCTCAGCTTTAGGGTAGTTGGATACCTTAAATCGTGATTGAACTGTTGGTGTTTTGCGCATTTTATCATTCTCGAAGGGAAATATTTTCGTGTTAAGAGAAAAGATGCAGAGTAGTTTGTGGGGACTGTTTTATTATTTTGTATTAACCAATATTTCCTCTTAAGCATTTTCGCTTTAAACATATTTCACTTTAGTTATAATATCATAAGTATTTGTAAATTGTGTTCGTGTATGAAGTACATAAAAATGAGTAAGTATATAGAAGACAATTCATGACTATAGAGATGAGAGTTTAAGCAGATTTATTTTATAATACTTTTTGAATAATTCGAATAAAAAGAAAAGATTTATGTATCCAGTTTTCCTATCACCACTTATAAAAATGACTCTCTAGTTATAAGATTATGAATACATGAAAAAATATTTCTAAGAGTTAGTTTAATCTAGATAATTAATAGCCTAAGTTTAAGCAGTCTCGAATCAACTCCAGTAATCATAAGTTTGCGTTGGAACTAATTCCATGTTGTTAATAGTATGCTAATACATTATTCAAAACTTGTATAGTTTAAAATCTTCCTTTAAATAGATTCCTATGTGCATTTGCGTTAAAATAATTTCATTTCAGGATATCCATACTTAAAGTCCGAAAAATTAATGAACCCTGCTAGGTAATGTTGTAATTTATGAAGATGGCTGAAAGGCATGAGAGTAATGATAGAAGAGAACAATCATAGTCTTTGTATTAATTATATAATTTTTATAAATGTTTTGCATATATTCCCCAAGCTTTGATTCCGAATCTATTTTAAAGACCAAACATTTATTTAATTTGAGTTCATTAACTATATACTATTTAGTTCAGAATGGCTGATTTGTAGATTTAATCTGTATGTATCAGTTTAATCTGTCTGCTTAAGTTCAACTCCTATTTTTAATGGTTCCTTTACCATAATTTTATTTCTATCGATTCTACTTCTTCTAGAGAATTTAAATTTAATTTCCAAAATTAGTTTGTATATGAATATACACAATGGAGAGAGACCCCGAAATATTATGACCCCCTACTCATTACCGCATTGCCCCGACCTTGACCTATAAAACAGCTGCAACTCACCTTGGTATGGTTGCCGCAAGTTCTTGGTAGATGACAGGGGAGACAGGTTGTACAAAATATATAAACAGCCCGGTCACGCAAAGTCTAGATATTCCAACATGACGATATTTAATTCCTGCCTTTATATGCAAGTTCAAATGTACTCCATCAAGTTAGATGGCCAGGACATTAATCAGAACTCATCATTAAGCTCCTCGAACGACTCCAACCCAATTCAAGCTGTGTGACATGGCATGTTGCCCTCTATCAAATTCGTTTAAATCAGCAACCTTTTCCATCACTTGAAAAAGTAAATGCGAGGATGATCTCTTACCTTCCCCTGCAGCTGTTAAATTGTACCCATTCTTACTTAATCCCGTGCTTTCCTCGACATTCAGACAAGTTCATTGAAAAATGTGGGGAGGATAGATTAATAAAGATCTGAAGTGGAATGCAGAAGCCAATTTTGTAGGTAATGGGTAAGAATTAAAGTGAGCAGAGATGAGGAGAAACCGGGAAAGAGGTACTGGTGGCAGAAGAAGAGAAATTGAGTAAAAAATGGAGAGGAGATACAATTTCATTTCTCTTCTAATAGAAGTAGTTAGTTGACTCTATTTAATCCAGGGGTACTCAACCTGCTAGGCCGCTGGGACGTTCCGCCACACAGCTGTGAGTAGGGTCATCACACGTGCACTGATACCTGGACCCTTAAAATATTGCGTGGCTTGTCTTGGTTGGCCCCGCAACCTTTGACACCACGAGGAGTCTCTCTCCGCCCACGACCGTATGTAACTGGAAGCTAAAGACGCCGACCGCTGTCACACCGAACCGTAGAGAGGGCCGAGAGAGAAGGAGGAATGCTTTGAAAGCTGGGCTGAGAACAGATGCCAAAAAAAACTCCTTCCTCACAAAACAACAGAATTTAGGAATTTAATAAAATCTAATGACTAATTAATAACTTCAATGTAAATTTGTAAATAATAGTTGTCACAAATTGATCAAAATATTATAACTCCTGTTGTTTTTTTTTAAATATTATTTTATATATATTTTTTTTGTAACTGACATTAAATTAAAAGAGAATTTAAGAAACACTCCTTCACAGTTTTTGCATAAGTAAACAGAGAGTTTCATATGATTACCAATAATATAACAAACTTCTTAGGATGTTTTTGTTAATACTGTGACATTACCACTGACAAAACACTTTGCTGAGGAAAGCCAATTTATCACCTCTTGAAAGAGGAATGATTCTCGTTTATTGGTATTTTTAAATATATCACTTTCGTGACAAATCAAACAAGTACTGATCCATGTCTGTTTTTCATTACAAAACAGTCAACCTCCAAATCGTCCGAATATTTTTTGCTTGCAAGGTATGGAAGATTGTTCAAAATTATTTCCACACATAAAATTGTCCCTACTTCACTGTTGTTTGTTATCACCAGTCGTAACTGTTACAAATAGAAAAAGAATATCAATTCACAGCCTTTTGACACATCGACAGCAAAAAAGCAAAATTGATATATTTGATTTCTTGACAAAGAATTTCCCACCAAATTTTTAATACATTGTCTTAAATAAAAACATTTCTCAAAGCAATTGATTATGACCGGGCCACTTAAAAAAGACTCGGTGGGTGCAGGTTGAGTATCGCTGAGGGGTTGCAGGATCGCTAACCCCTTACCTCCCGATTAAAAGTTATGCGATTCACACACCATTACCTCAAGTATGCAATGTATTGACGAGAAAAGGAAAGGCATAAATAAACAAATTTTACTCGGAAATCCTACTCAAATGTCATTTTACTGTATTTCAAAATCTTCGGAACAGTTTTACTGATAAGGATTATGGAAAGACGTATATATATGTTTGGGCATTTAACGCACTGTTTGAGTGAAACATATATATACGCCAGAGGCAGTTAAATATGTGATAAGTCGAATTTAATTTTATATTTAGTCATTCAGCCATAAATGAATTTAGTTGAAACTTGCAATAGTCTTATATTTGCAAAAAACTTATATTTTGCTTGTCTTCTATTTTCTTAAAAAAAAGGATTGTTAAAATATGCTTCTTAAACATATTAAATTTCAGAATAGTTTGAATAAAAATAACCATTGATTAATTAGTCTTTCTCGATAATATATAGCTACTTGAGCTGGTTATGAAACAGATATATAAGAAAACTGATATAATACAAAATGTACATCTTAAGTTATAGTAGTTGAACAGATATGCTTAGTACAGAAACAAACCTTACTGGCCATAATATTGTTTGATAACCTTATATTTCATTGATTTATTAATTTGTTGATTGATTATACTCTGGTGTGAAAAACTTAAACAAAAACGTAAATTTGAAGCAAATAGTCATAAAATTGAACGGGTGATTGCGATCGGTACAATGAACACGCAATTCAGTAGAAAGGTGATGCGTGTGCAAATGTCAGGTACAAAATGTCATAGGTACGTCGTGAATGGTTGCAAAAACACGTGCGGTTGACGCGCGAAGCTGAAAACTACAATAAAAAGAAGAATGAAAACGTTAGTAGAGACATTCACTGCATATTCAAGTGAGTTTTTTCGTAAAATGTGGCTAGAAGAAATTCCTTGCGTAGACTTCACACGTAGAAGAAGGATTCAAAAGCTGGAAAAAAAGTGTAACCAGTGCAGCTGAAAAGTTCGGAATCAACAAGGGTGTCGTTTCGCATGTACAGGTGCTAGAGAGGTCAGTGGTGACCACCCTAGGAAAACAACTGCAGTGATTGAACGATATACTGTCCTCCATTCGGAAAGAGCCCGATACCAGTCAGCAAGAATCATTTCTCAGAAACAATGCGGCAAGTATCGCGGTTTACTGTGGCCAGAAACCTTCATAAAGAAAGCCTATTCACCCGCTGTCCCAAACACTGCATTCCTTTGAAAGTTGGCTATCGACGACACCGTTTAGAGTGGTGTAAGGGGCACAAAAACTCGGCATCTCATCAATAAAGTCAGAGACTCGTTTCAGTGCCATAAACGATTCTCAACGCCATTTGATTTGGGCAGAGGTTGGGACACTGTATCATCCCAGCAACATCATGGAAAGAGACCTTTACGGTGGTCATGGAGTTGTCGTTTGGGGAGGCATTATGCTGAACGGCCAAACTAGCTCCAAGTTTTAGACAGAGGTTCCGTTACAGTATATAACTATTGCAAGGTGATGATCCTTCCCCATGCGCGTCTATTCCGAGGTGCTATTGGACAAGACATCATTTTCATGGATGTCAATGCACGGATACACTGGACTGCTGATGTTCAGAAGCTTTTGGAAAGTGGAGTTATCACTCGAATGGATTGGCCAGAGTTCTTTCCTGATTTAAATCCCATACAGTAGGGGGATGCTTTTGGCGAGCCGCGTTGCGGCATGTTTACATCCTACGGGGAACACCCAATAACCGAAACAGATGTTGATTGAGGAATAGGCACTCTTACCCCAAGAATTGTTAGACAATTTCGTCTTAAGTATGGAAAGACTGTGCGAAGCAACTATTGTAGTAAGGGGAGAGCATCCCCCCATACTGAGGAACATGCTGTTGTTGTCCTTTTTCTCGGACAGACAATAATGAGTAACTATGTATGAGTTCAATAAAGCCTTTTTTTGTTTGATCCCATACTTTATCGTATAAATGTTTGCTCAACTATGTTATGTACAAATGCTGTCTCTCATTTCTGTATTCCATGTCTCTCAAACGATTTCCTGCGGAGTTATGGCAAAAAAAAACCCGTTTTTCTTAAGTTTTGCACACCAGTGTAAATGCAAATAGAAATTTATCGCTAATTAAAATATCTCTTGTTTTTCACTATTTCAATAAACATATAATTTAACTCTCAAGGATATTCACAAAAATGATTATTACGACTTCTTTGAACTGGTTATTTCCACATGCATAAATCAGAGGGAAAAAAGATTCAAAACGTTAAAAAATTTGATTTTGTAACGAATCGTTTTTTTCAATCCATTAATCACTTTACCAATAGATGGCGTTGCCATCTTACACACTTAACTCTACATACTGCCAAAAACAAAGTCATCTAATATTAGACTAGATAGAATGAAGATGCCAAAATTGGTCTGTGTCTTCCTGACCACAGACAGGTAACATTTAATTTTATTTTTTTTTGTTACCGTCCAGTCTTTTCTGTTCTGTAACTAATTGTTAATATACTACGTTCAAAACAATAAACTCTTATTATTCTCTCTCTCTCCTCTCTTTTTCCATTTTCTTCGTCTTACAATATATCTCCTAAAATTTATTAGTGGTCAACTTCATTGGTTTGAATTAATATAACAATCAAGCCACACATTGTTACAATTTACCTAATTTTCAATTAATTTTGGTCAAGTACAGCCATTTAAAATTTCTCACAACACGACGACACGATTCAGCTTAATTTAACCTACAGCAAATAGGACAAACTAAAAAAAAAATTAAAAAATTAAAACTACTCTATATTAATGTTCAACAGAACTCCATACACGTGTAAACAACATAGTTGTGTACAGCCTTGTTCACTAAATCTGCATTTGTTTATTTGCAAAATTTTGTAAAGTATATTTTAATTTTTAAAATATTCTGGTTATATATGTCAATATAATTCTTAAAAATTATTTTTTATTTAATCAAATTATTTATGAAATGTTTTACTTTTCTTGCCTATTATTTCTTTTTTATTCTCAAATACTATTACTCTTATTTATTATTTTTCTTGTACCTTTCGTTTTTTATTTAAAAAAAATAGTATTTTGTTTCTTCCTTTATTGTTCGTTATTTTATTGTTTTTTTTTGTAATAAATATTGTGTTTTTAATTTTATTTTTCAAACGAATTACTATATTTATCCTTTCTATTTTACTTGCTTTTTCTTCTGTATAATAATAGAAAATTAAACTTCCATAGTAAGCTTTTTGTTATTGTCTGTTGTAGTGCATGAAGAGGTATAAGTATATTGAAATAAAAAGCATGAACTAAATAAGTAACGTGTAAATTTATAAAGGCCTTTAAAGATCTAAATTGTATAAAATTCATATTTGTCGTGAAAAGACGGGGAGTTAAAAAAGAACAAGAATTTCAATAAATAAATATTTTCCTTTGCACATTTGGCATTTTTTTTCCTGTTTTTTATTCTCCGGGGAAATTTTTTTATGACTACCTTTAAAATTGGTTCGAGGTGATTCTTAAATTTCTGAATATGATTTGAGAAATATATTTTCGTATTTTCAGGCACCGATAAGTACTTCCAGAAACTGTATTAATTTTGTATTAAACTTTAGAGTGACTTCAAAATTGAAAGTGCGATAGGGATCTTCCCGCATTTTGTTGACTTTTGCACTCAAATCTAAAATGACATTGTATTTTATTATACTTATGCATAACTTAAGAATTCGATTATATATAGTTTTTTTATTGTAAAAATCATAGCATAAGAAACTCTGAAAAACTTTCTTTGCATATTTGATTTCAGAAGAAATAGACCTCACTAAAATAACAAAAGATTTAAGAAAACATCTAAAAAAATCCAATGTTTTTTGATGCAACAACAAAAGAAAAATGGTTCACATTTTCTAAAACATATAAATAGCTTAATATATCTCTAATGAGTCACTCATGGATAAGTTAGTGATTTAATAATATTCATCTCAATTGATAATGTTGATTATGAAACCTTTTCAATATGATCAAATATTTCATTACTAAATTAAACTAAACGTGGATTCCATTAATGACGCTTAATACATTTGACCTTTGGTCAGATATTGAGAACTATAACTCCACATTTAATTTGGTTATCTAATTCTAATGAAGTTCCAAATTGAATAGCGTCGCATTAATAAGTTATGAATGCAGCAAATTTAGATGATATATCAACCCTTTGTACTACCAGGAAACCATTTAAATATAAGAGTATATTACAGAGATACAAACCAGAATATTAATTTAGAAACTGCCGATTAAAAGTTACGCGATTCGCACCCCAGTGCCACCGTTTTTTACATAGGGGCACGTATGCAGTGAATTGGGCGTGAGAGAAGAAAATACACACACACACATACATATATATATACATATGTGTGTGTAGGATATCCCACGAAAATATTTTTGTAAAATGTTTGTAAAATATTCCTTTCCAGAGGACGATAATTTTAATTATAACAGCATTCCAGATCAATGCCATCTAGTGGGCTTACGAAACGCCGGTACAAATAATATTCAATCAGAGACGTACTAACCACCGTTCGAAGAAGCGTTTCGCGCTTTTGTGTAACCGCGCTCACTAACCAAGAAGTAAGTTTCAGTCTCCTGTTACGTAATGCGTTTTAGATTTCTAAAGACTTTCTAGAGGGAACTATCTAACTTTCTCTTTCTTTAATATTTACATATTTTAATTCCTATTGTTTTGTAAATACTCCCCCAGTAAACTTTTCCCTAAAACTCCAAAATAAATTCTTTCATTTTCAAGAAACCTTTTCGTTTGCATTATTTTGATTCCAATTGTGCAACTGAATACGTAAGTGTTATAAAACTCCTAGACACATGACCACTAAAACCCCACTTTCGGAACAGTGTAACTTTTTTTTGAGAGATTTTGGTAAAACTCCCACATATACAGTGGTGGCCAAAATTGTGGACAATTTTAAAATTGTTATGTTTTTTATGTTTGTATGCTTATAGAAAATGTTACGTTGCACAAAATATAAAGTCTTTTATATAATTTTAAAGAGAATTTAATGCTTAATTCAATACAAAAAACAAAATTCAAATATTTATAACGCAAAAAAGGTGTGCTAAAATAACCATTGAAACACATAACACACTGGTGATAGCAGTGAGTTATCAGCACTCAGTGGGAGAGCTTTATTTTTTATTACAGTTTCACATCAATGTTTCATTGAGCTAAAACTAGATTTAAGTTCTTCTTTTATTGTTGCATGCTGTCACAGGAAACTATTATATCCTCAATTACTTCCTTTTTATTTCATGAGAACCTCATTCGGACAGACGTTTTCAAACGGTGCTATAAGTTTTCGATAGGATTGAGGTTAAGACTCTTCATGGTCCCGGACAACAACTTGTTGATCTTAGAGAACGATACCAGTCTTTCGATTTTTTTTCTTTTTGGCAAGGAGTAGAATCGCAAAAAAATATAAATGAAACATATCTTTTGTAAAAAGTTCCCTGATGGAAGGTAGAAGTTTGGATTCTACAATGGTCTAAATGTATTTTCTGGCATTCAATGTTTCATCGATGATATGAAGGTTATCGATACCATCTGATGAGGTGTTGACAATTTATTAGAGCGCATGATCTCTAGTTTAGATCTTAATCTCCTATCTATTCAATTGGGTGGTTAGCATTCGTTCTATAGTTTGCCCTTTTTTTGTTAAAATGTAATTTAAAATACAATATTGCCATGAGAAAAATAAATTAAAAAGTGCATTTTCGTGGGGCGAAAGTACCGGCGAGCCGGACTTTCGACTGAGAATTTTACGAGTGAAACGCCTGACCAATCGAGAGGCGAGTACTCGGAGTGTTGCTGAAGTGGCGGGAAAGTTGGAGGAAGTTATCGGAGAGTAGGTGACGTGTCGGGAAGGTTGAAAATGGCGGGAAAGAAAATGAAATCTTCGGAGGGTAGGAAAGCGGAGTTTTCTATTGGCTGGGCAACTCGACTCCCATTGGGAGTTCGATCTGGCTCGGGGGTGTGATGAAGAGTTGGGAGGGTTTTGCTGGAAAAATTGGTACGAATTATTCAGCATTTGACAGAGAAGTAGGGTAAGCCAACTACTCATAGTTATTAATTAAGTGCTGATAGAAAACATCTATCCTTTCTTTTCCCTTGGCCGCTCTTAGCTGTTTCCCCAATTCTAAAAGAAATGGATAATCAGCAAAGAGCTTCTTGATTTCGAATCTGCTGACACGCAAGACTAAATCATAAAACTATGTGGGTACTTCACAGTCGCTTGGATGCAGTCAGGATGTAGCACTTCTCCGATTCTACGGCTTCCATATTTTCGGTAATCACTCCTGAATAACGATATCTTAATTTCATTCCTCAATTTAACTTTTTGACCACTAATCATTTATCCAACTAATGTGTTCCTTTGACCACTGTAGTCTTTTTTAGCGCTGCTGTAAATTGAGATAAGGCTTTTTTCATGGAATTCTACCTTTTAGTCTAGCATCTGCTGATCTTCTCCTGATTGTTTTTGAACCGACACAAACATCAGCATCATTCAGATAACTTCTGATGACAGTTGATGACATGCTTTTGTCTTGGAGACATAGTATTTTTATTCTTCTGTCATCAACTAATTTGGTGCAACTTTTCCTGCCCTGTTTTTCATTAAATTTGTCTCCTGATATTTTAAACAAAACTTTCAGTCTCCAGTTGTGGTCACTGAACTACCCACCTGCCTTTCAATTTAAACGAAGCAAAGATCACTTTTTCAGCACGCATCTCTTTCTATGTGTCTAATCTACTCTTTTATTTGATATCATTGCTTCTTGACTGAATATCATTGTCATCCTGGCCAGGAAACAGTCCTGATCTCACTCCTATCGAAAACTTATGGCACCGTTTGAAAACTCTTGTCCGAATGAGGTACCTATGAAATAAAAATGAGCTAATTGAAGATATAATTGTTTCCTGGCTCATGCAATAACGAAGGAAGAGCTTAAAACACTATTTTCAGCACAATGAAATATCGATGTGAAGCTGTAATAAAACATAAGGCTACTCACTAAGCACTGATATTTCACTGCTATCATCAGTATATGTAATATGTATCGATAGTTATTGGAGCATAACTTTTTTTGCATTACAAATATTTGAGTTTTCAGTTTGTATTTAATTCAGTATTAAATACTCTTTAAAACGATATAAAAGACTTTGCATTTGTACTATGTAGCGTTTTCTATGTGTATACAAACATAAAAAAGCATAACAATTTTAAAAAGTGTCCACAATTTTGGCCATAACTGTATATGTATATACGTAAGCAAAATTTTCTCTGAAATAAATAAATCTTCCACAAACACTATCAATGTTATTTTATTGCATTCCAATAGTTCGGGGAAGTTTTACTGATAGCAGCTCAGAGAAAAAAATCGTATTTCAATAGGACGCATATATACGTCCAGGGCACTGAACGCATTGGTTGAGTGAGACGGATATATACGCCGGTGACAGTTAAGAAGTTAAAACTTGGAAAATACATGCCATTAAAGATACAAAAGTTGTTTGGTGTAATAAACTACAAATAAAATGCAGTTGGAAATTTTAATATAAAATACGAAGGATTAGCGCATTTTCAGATGTGAACGAAAAAGGTTTACTGAACAAGGAAGAAGGTTTTGCTCAGGGATCTTATTGAATTTTAATTAATGTAATTATTTTTTTAAATTTCTGTGTATGTATATGTTTAATAAGAATGTTTTAAAAGCGGTGTTTTTAAATATTTCTGGTACTAAATTAAAATAAAATTTCTTTAAAGACAAACATAAAAATATGGTTATTTTTGCTTTACATAAATAAGAATTTTCTCTTTAAAATTAATATTGTTCTACTTTTTCAGTACCATATTCTTAATTTTATGTTCTTATTTGTTAACAGTAAAGTATTAGCATATACTTAAGAATACTAAAAATGAAATTATTTTAAAGAACGCCATAAAAATATATGAATTTGCATATGTTGCAAAATTATTTTTAAAGGAAAAATGCAAAACAGTGTGAAACAGATTCGCGGAAGTTTGGATGTATTAAAAAGCCATTAATTAAGCAAGGAAAAAAAATCGTTTGGCATTTTGTAACATCGGCAACAATGCTTCGATTTTGCTGAGTAATTTAACACAATGTTTATTAAAGAACTTGTATTTTTTATTCTTTTTGTAAATCAGGAGATTCCACATCTTGGTTCTACCTTCTCTAAATCCAAGGGGCTTTATTGTGTCATATTTTAAAACTGAAAATCTAGGGAAAATTATTATTACGTTTTAAAGGATTAATTATTCAATTTATTGTTTTCATAAAAATAACACAAGAAATATATTTTTCTTTCATACCATATTTGATTTTAACGTTATTTTCATAGGAATTAATGGATCTATAACTCTATTCTATTCAAGAATAAAGTTAATAATTTTTTCTAAGAAAAGAGATTAAATTTGTTGAAAAGTTTACTGTTACTTATCGCAGAAAAATTTACTGTATAATATATTTACTGATCATCAAATATTTGAGAATATGATTTTTAGAAGGAGAAAGGAGCTTCTTTATCGCGCGTAAAGGTTTTTTTTTTTTTTTTTTTACTACTAGACTTCAAAATGTGTAACAATTTTTTTTTAATTAAGTACATTACATATAAAAATAACAAGGATAAAATTTTAATAAAATAAATTTTTGCAAGCCGAAAATTTAAAAAAGGAACAAATAAACGTTTATTTCATAAACAGTATATAAAATAAAACTAAAACAGTGACCAAAGGTAAATTTTGTAAATAAATTTTTGTACCCCATTTCTGCTAGATTTTTTTCTTTCTTCAGGAAAATCATTATTTCCAAAACTGTTGTATATTAGTAATTTTGAAAAGATATTTTTTTTTATGATTGTTAATTTTCTCACTCTACACTGAGGAATTCCTCCAATAAAAAAAACGAAAAAAGTTCATATAAAATTTACGAGTATATTCAAATCCAATTAGCAAATCTGAAAATCAATTTTTATAATTGGGGAGTATTAACAATATTAAAAATCAGCGATGTACATTTAATTATTAATAGCAAATTCATGTTACTAATTATTTTATTTTCTAGTCCCCACTGTTTCAATAAGTAAATAAATTAAATATATTTCAAAATAAAATGTAATGTAGTACAAA
This sequence comes from Trichonephila clavata, assembly GCA_019973975.1. Lineage (NCBI taxonomy): Eukaryota > Metazoa > Arthropoda > Arachnida > Araneae > Nephilidae > Trichonephila > Trichonephila clavata. The sequence continues at coordinate 1,100 of BMAO01001558.1, read as the reverse complement.
ATAGTATTAGAAACGCATACTAGAGAAAATCCAAATTAAAAATGGATACACAAAGTATGATAAAAATCATATTTAATAAAACTACAAGTAATTATTATTAAATACTTAAAAGTAATTTTAAGTTGTAATTCTTATACTATATAATAGTAAGAGATATAATTGGAATATATATTATGCTATTTAACTGGTTACATAATTATTCATCTGAAAAGTGTGTCGTGAATATTAGATAAAACTATACATAATACAATCGCAACAAAAAGGTATAGCAAGCAAACAGATGGTAGTAATAAATGCTTTACGCAATAAAAATGTATACATGTGACAGGAATTCCTTTTAGTAGCGATAGTTATGGTAAAGTTGTTATAAAAATGAGTTGCTCTTAACACATCATCAATTATCATTACAACTAGACAAAACTGATATAATATTAATAACACACAAGGAACTAAACTTTGTTAACGGTTAAAATAAGTATTAATCAACGTTTAATTAATGAAGTGAGAGGGGAACCGCGTTAAGATACTTGAGGCAGGGTGACTCGAGTATATATTGCTGAAGATTTTAACGCCCACGTTGTGCGCAATTTTTGGAGACAGTTTATCACAGCGGCTTCTTAGAGAGGGGTTTGGGGCGGAGCCATCTTTAAAAATTACAACGACCAATGTAGATCGATATTTTTTACTACAGAGAAGCTTAACAAGAGTGCAACAGTTTCTCCATTGCTCGTGAGTTTCATGCGTCACAGGAACCCAAGTTGTAAGAAAAGGAGAATAATTCTAGAAGCTGCACAAAGATCTGCTTGCAGAAATCCTATTTCCGTTCCTCTAACTTCTGCCGTACAACCGTGCTTGCTCACAGTTCAAAATCACGATGTATGTAAAATGGCTTTCCATATAGCTTCAAAGGTGACGTTTAATAGTTCATTAATCAAACTGCTTAGCAGCCGAGAGCATCAATATCGAAACTAGGAATAGGAGATCGTTCATTAACTGATTTCACTGATTCTGACGTATTTTCATTTGAGAAAAGAGTGAGGTGGGGGGGGCAGTACATGTTTTCCTATACTTAAAAAAGAAAGCGATATGGAAATGTAAGT